>JAZKJV010008012.1:0-17500 GCA_037367405.1 Ottelia alismoides | reverse complement strand
CTCACAGAAAAAGGAGAATAAAATAAAACTATGCCAAAACTTAGATGAAATACCTATGTATATAAATAAAAGAGAATTATATTCTTTAATTATTTTATTCTTTCATATTTTTAGAATATTGTCAATATCATATATATTCTATTAAAAGTACAAAACAAAAATTAAAACTCATTACAATGCATTAAAATAAAAAGAAGTATATAAAACCTAGGCAAAACACCTAAACCTATACCTATATAATTCATACACCTATTTATTTAAATATGCAAATAAACTCATAAAAATCAAATAAAAATATATTTAGACTCATAAAAATAAGTTATAAATATATAAAATAAGAAAATAGAATAATAAAATAAAATACACAAAATAAAAATAAAAATACACAAAACATAGGTAAATATACCTATAAATACACTCATAAAAATTAACCACTAATAAATGAAGTCAAAAAAATAAATAAAATTCATATTAAAATACTACATAAAATAATAAACATTTTTTTATACTCGAAAAATAATAAAATCGTTTACTATTTTAAATTATTTATTTTCAAATAAAACCCTCTATTTTGTCTTCTAGCGGTCGACGTGGACCAATAGGCGCGCGGCCTTCGTTGACCTCTAGTCAACTGTCCCATCTACAGCTCTGACCCGTCAGGCCTGTTGAATCCCTGTTTTTCTTGCATTTTTCATGGGCGTCTCGTCCATTGATCGAATTCGCTTCCTTCACAAGAATTGTTCCTGTTTCATTGTACAATCATGCCAACATCTTAGATTGCTCGTAAACACATCAGATTCTTTGATATTAGCCGGTCAATAAGGGTGCCTTGTGATGTTTATAAATAAGCAGCTCCGTGAAATGCATCCCCTCTACCCTTGTTAATTCGAGCAAATTAATGGTCAAATTTTTAATATCGTTCGTTGTAGTCAAATAATGAGAGCAGATCAAAAACCACTTTTAATTAAAACAAGTTAATCTCGAGCGGCAATTTTTTTTTACGTAGGCAAGCCCAAGGTCGAACTCATGGAGGCAACTGTCTCCTTAGGTAAATTTTTAGCAAAGTCCAAAGTTTGCTTTTCGGGGAATATTTTTTTGGTCTTTTTTCGGTTTTTTATGCAAGACACATGCACAATTAGGCCAGTTTACAGGTTAATTCAAATAAGTGATCAAATCAAGTCCAAAAATTACGAAACATGGCCAGATGGTGAAATACAATGAAATGAGACTACCCTAATTTTTTTGGAATTTTCTGACACTAAATAAAATTAATGTGAATTAAATATGAATGCAGAATGATTTTGACTAAATTAATTTTAATAAATATTTCACAATATTTTTAGGAATAAAAATTGCCCTAGATAGATCTGAAGGTAAGGAATCCAGGAAAATTATTAAACCTAAATTTTGATGTGAGATGAACCTATTAAAAATTAATTAAGAAAATCACTAAATGAATTATTTAGGCCTTATGAAAATCACTAAATGAATTATTTAGGCCTCGGGATGCGTGCAATTGAGATGAAATTTTTATGCAAGGTAAAGCTAATTATCCTAGATTTAATGTGATTTTTTTGGGGATTTTTGGAGTCACAGAGAAATTACTATCAATTAAAAGGCATAAATGGGCAAAATATAACAAAAATGAACCAATTAATTAATAGGAAAATCTACTGATATTACAAAAATATGCCACGTGTCACATAATGAAGAGGACAATATCAGCTATACGATACAATTTTTCAAACTGAAAAATGAATTAATATGAATGCCTAAATATGCGTGTAAAGACAGGGGTGTAAATACAAGAATTAAAATGGCTGAAAATAAAACATGCTGTCAGGGACTAATATGCAATTACCTATAATGCTGAGCGGGTGGATGCAAATTTTCCACGGGACACGTGCTCCTCATGTGGGGTCGTTTGGCAGGGACTGAAATGTAATTTTGGAAACCTTCAGGGGCCTTAGTGCAATTTTCCTAGGACGCACGTACGGATCACGTTGGGGTTCCTAGGCTCGGTGGTCTTCGAGGTTCGGAACAAGGCTCAGGCGGCTCTGGAGGTTCGGATCTGGCTCGGAGAAGCTTCGGGTGATCCGAGCCTAGTGGTCAGGGAAGAGGCTCGGATCAGGCGACATGGACGGATCTGGACCGCAGGATCAAGGATTATCCAACGGCCTCTAGCTGATGACGCGTGGCGTGTATGGGTCCGTCAGATCAGTAATCGATCCAACGGTGATGGGCTCGCTCTTGAGGTGACGATGTGGTCGATTAGTGACCGTTGGATCTCAACTGATCCAACGGCACCTGGAGCGTGGAGAGGGCGATGACGTTGTGAGATCAGGACGCGTAGGATCCGCCTGATCCTACGGCTGCCGGGCGGGGCGACGTGGTAAGCTCCTGGCCGTTCGATCAAGAGGATCGAATGGCTGCTGGCTGTCGTCCCCAACGGCCCTCCGCCTCCTGCGGCAGAGAGGACTGGGCTCCGGTGAAGCGTTCCTAGCTCCGCCTCGTCCTCCTGTCGTCGGTGAAGGTTGCTGGAGGATCTGAGGTAGCTCGGAAGATGCGTGGATGGCTGGCGAAGCGTCCGGTGGTATCAGGAGTGGAGGAGACGCTCTGGATCGCAGTGGCGGAGTAGCTCGAATGCAACTCAGACGAGACTCTTTCCAATCAAGGAGATAGCACCTACAGGGGGTTAGAAGATAGCCGAAGCACGCAAAATATTCGTGGAGTGGAATGCGAGGTGAAGGGCGAGACCTATGAAGCGATACGGAGGTCCGGTGGTCGAGCTCCTCCATGGTGGAAAAGCTAGCATCGGTGGAGGGTGAAGTGCGTCATCAGAGGAAGATAATGGTAGCGCGAAGATCAGATCTCCCTTCCGGAGATCGGGGAATGATTTGCGGAGCAAGAAGATGCTCGTGAATGACGAATTAAATCAGAGAAGGAGAAGGAAAAAGAAGAAGAAGATCGGGGGAGAGATGGAGAGATCTACCTGGGATCAAAAGCTTGGGGGGAGCTTCCAGGTCTTCGCTCGAAGGTCGGTAGAGGAACCTGAGCTCATGCAGTGCCTTGGAGGAGCTGCGACACGGCGGTGGTCGACCGTGGATCTCGCCGGAGGTATTCTCAGTCGTCGCTCAACGTAGGATCAAATTACTGTCACCAATCTGAAGGTGGGAGCTCGGAGTCACCCTCCGTGGTAGCGGATGGGGGTGAAAGTGGCCGGAGGTGACTGATTTATAGGATGGAGGTGACAGGGTAGCTGGCGATGAGGTGGAGTTCGTGGCCTTCGTGGAGCGAGATTGAGGGTTGTCATGGAGGTTGAGGGGGTTGGCGAGGATGAGGGATGAGTGGGTGACGTCGTGGTGGTGTCAGTAGTCAGAGAAGGTGGTCAGTGTGGAGCCCAAAATAGAAAGGGGGAAGCCCCTTGTGCACGGTGGAGAACGTGGGCGCGGGGCTGGTGGGGGTTGACGACGATGTCTCGATCATTGGATCTCGCGATCCAACTGTCCAGATGGAGGCGCGGATCAACGCCTCGGATCAGATCTAAGGCACGCAATCGAAGGGCTCACACCGTACCACGTGGCTTGCCGAGGATGCGACACGAAGGGACGGGTGAGATTAAATCTGATCTGCGATCGGATGGTGGAGAGCGAAGGCATTGATGGACGGTGTAGATCAAAGCTCCCAGAGTGAGATCGGAGGGCGCACAGAGTACCACGTGGTGGACTCTGGGCGAAGCGCGAGCATACAGTGAGGATGGACTCAGGGGTTTGATCGAATGGTCGAGAGAGCAAAGTGTTTGAGCTGTTGGATCTGGAGTGAATCGGATGGATGAGGTGATGCCACGTGGCGCGAGCCTGATGAGGCGCTAGCGGATGTGAAGATGCAATCCTGGGATTGATCCAACGGTGTGGAATTAAAGCGGACGTGGAAATCACTAGGCCGTTGGATCTAGATGAAGATCCAACGGTCCGGGCACGGGCGGATAGGTCAAAGGGAGCGGGCCGCGTGGCGCAATAAGAGGGTGCCACGTGGCCAGCTGTGAGTGGCTAAAGAGAAAAATAAGATTAGAGGGAGAAAGAGGCCGAATTTGGAAAAACTCAAAACATGAAAGTTGTAGAACTCGATGAGATCTACAAGTTTCATGTCGACTAAAAACGGATATGAGGTCAGATATGATATAAAAATACAAGAATACAAATATACATATGTATAGTATACAAGGAGGCCCAAAAATCCAACTTTTGCCTACGAGCTCCGAATTGAATGAAATTAGTCTCATTTTAAAGGTCTCTGGATATGTTCAATATGAAGGTGATTATACCTAATTCGGAGTTGGTAAGAGAGAAATATGGGCATTCTAAGGTCCAGGGGGTTTAGGGCTTTATTGGGTATTTTACAAGAGAGGAACTCTAGCCTTCTTCCCTATATTATTAACTAATGGTGCATACACTATAAGGAAGGTGTTATTTTATTTTAGAGGGGTTAAATATACAAGTAAATTGGTGGATATTTTACAAGTGGATTGGCTTCTTATTTAAATGCAAATATGAATGCTAAAATGCATATCTTGTGGATTGATGCATGAATGCTATTTATGCAAGATAAAGGGAAATATGATGCTATTTACCTGGGGACAAAGCTCTATTTTCAACTTTAAGAGTGATGAATCACAGATTCATCAACCCCCTATACTTAAACCTTGCTCTCCCCGAGCAACTAAAATGAAATGCAAGAGTGAAATGCTTTTGGGTTCTATACCAAGGTCATGAACAAAAGTTGAAAATGGAGCTTGACTCAACCTTTGGATTAATTGTGTGGCGGAACCTCATTGGGATCTGAACTTAAGTCCTAACAGACTTCAAGTTACACAAGTCTTCTATTCAAGACTCCTCAATAGTCAGGTCAGAACAAATCCTCAAATGCAAATTTCTGAAATCCTCAAATGCAAATTTCTGATGACTATGATTCTTACTTGTACTGTGGAAGTGAAATGTAACTCTCCACATCATAAATGACTCAGAACCAACCTCCTCTAACAAGGTAACTCAAATAACATGGTCGAGTAACTCTTTCCTTGAGGAGCGGGGTATTCCCTTCTAAGTTCAAGTGCGACCAATTCAAGAGGAGGGGGGTAGAGAAAAGAATGGACGGTAGCCAGTGTAGCTACCTATCTCGGGATGCCTGACCAGTGTAGCCAAGTCATCCAGCTGTATTTCTTTGCTAATATACATACTCCGACATGTATTTTATTTTCACTTACACCTGTCTGATTTTTTTGGAGTTTTTGCAATTTTTTTTCGAAGTATATACAGGGAGCAGCATGTACATCAGGAGTTTTTCCTCTTGAGCCAGTAGACTATCCCTTTTTTGAAGCATTATTGCAACCCACAACATCCCGTCCTTAGATGTCAACACCACAAGACTAGGTTGAGATGCACTACCCTCCCTAGAGGAGGATGGATGTTTCCACCCATGTGCTACTCCAAGCTAAAGGATTCTATCTCCTCACCACCTCATCAATGAAGAGCTACGTGCGTAGTGTTTGTCCAAGTTAGGTCACTGTCTATAAGAATCATGCGTGTGCACGAGATATTCTACGTAGACTAATCAAGATGACATGTGAACATAGACTTGTGGACTCAAAGAATTAAGTCACTTGACCTGAGAAATCTTAACTCTAGTTCCTATAAGGTTCCTCTGAAATTAGGTGGATTAAGGTCAAATCAAGTCCATCCTCAATATCTACTCATAACTTGGTTCCAAACCCGCTAGCTTTTCACCTTGCATATGCAAGATATGCGGATGAAATGCAGATGTCATGCTATGAAATGCAAGACTCTTTTTCTTTTCTGATGCAAGAGATGATATGCAAGAGTAAATAAGAAGCCATTGAATTTTTCATTTTTTTCTTTCTTTTTTTGGCAGTCTCCTATGTCACAATAATTTACAAGAGTATTATACATATTATACAATGTATTTTACATGTGTATTCTTCACGCTACCATTAGCTTCCTCCGACGACGCACTTCACCCTCTACCGATGCCAGCTCCGCCACCGTGGCGAAGCTTGACCACCGAACCTCCGTATCGCTTCATAGGCCTCGCCCTTCACCTCGCATTCCACTCCATGGATATTTTGCGTGCTTGGGCTATCTTCTAACCCCTGCAGGTGCTATCTCCTTGATTGGCCGGAGTCTCATCGGAGGTGCATTCGAGCTCCTCCGCCATTGCGATCTAGAGCATCTCCTCCACTCTTGATACCACCGGACACTTCGCCAGCCATCCACGCATCTTCCGAGCTACCTCAGATCCTCCAGCAACCTTCCCCGGCAACGACGCCATTTTGAAATGCGTCCCCACTACCCTTGTTAATTCGAGCAAATTAATGGTCAAATTAATTAATATCATTCGTTGCAGTCAGATAATGAGAGCAGATCAAAAACCACTTTTAATTAAAACAAGTTAATCTCGAGCGAGAAATTTTTTTACGTGGGCAAGCCCAAGGTCGAACTCAGGGAGGCAACTGTTTCCTTAGGTAAATTTTTAGCAAATTACAAAGTTTGATTTTCGAGGATATTTTTTTGGTCTTTTTTCGGTTTTTTTATGCAAGACACATGCACAATTAGGCCAGTTTACAGGTTAATTCAAATAAGTGATCAAATCAAGTCCAAAGATTACGAAACTTGGCCAGATAGTGAAATGTAATGAAATAAGACTACCCTAATTTTTTTGGAATTTTCTGACACTAAATAAAATTACTGCGAATTAAATATGAATGCAGAATGATTTTAACTAAATTAATTTTAATAAATATCAAATCACAATATTTTTGGGAATAAAAATTACCCTAGATAGATCTGAAGGTGATGAATCCAGGAAAATTATTAAACCTAAATTTTTATGTGAGATGAACCTATTAAAATTAATTAAGAAAACCACTAAATGAATTATTTAGGCCTCAAGATTCATGCAATTGAGATGAAATTTTTATGTAAGGTAAAGCTAATTACCCTAGATCTAATGTGATTTTTTGGGGATTTTTGGAGTCACAAAGAAATTACTATCAATTAAAAGGCATAAATGGGTAAAATATAGCAAAAATGAACCAATTAATTAATAGGAAATACTATTGATATTACAAAAATATGCCACTTGACACATAATGAAGAGGATAATATCAGCTATACGATGCAATTTTTCAAAATGAAAAATGAATTAATATGAATGCCTAAATATGCGTACAAAGACAGGGGTGTAAATGCAATTACAGGAATTAAAATGACTGAAATTAAAACATGTTGACAGGGACTAATATGCAATTACCTATAATGCTGAGGGGGTGGATGCAAATTTTTCACAGGACACGTGCTCCTCACGTGGGGTCGCCTGGCAGGGACTGAAATGTAATTTTGGAAACCTTCAGGGGCCTCAGTGCAATTTACCCAGGACGCACATGCGGATCACGTGGGGGGTCCTAGGCTTGGTGGTCTTCGAAGGTTCAGAACGAGGCTCGGGCAGCTCTGGAGGTTCAGATCTGGCTCGGAGAAGCTTCGGGTGATCCGAGCCTAGTGTTCAGGAAGAGGCTCGGATCGGGCGACGTGGACGGATCTGGACCGCGGGATCAAGGATGATCCAATAGCCTCTGGCTGATGACGCGTGGCGTGTCTGGGTCCGTCAGATCAGTGATCGATCCAACGGTGATGGGCTTTCTCTTGAGGTGATGACGCGGTCGATCAGCGACCGTTGGATCTCGACTGATCCAACGACACCTAGAGCACGGAGAGGGCGATGACGTGGCGAGATCAGGACTCGTAGGATCCGCCTGATCCTACAGCTGCGGGGCGTGGCGACGTGGAAAGCTCTTGGCCGTTCGATCAAGAGGATCGAACGGCTGCTGGCTGTCGTCCCAACCGGCCCTCTGCCTCCTGCGACAGAGAGGGCTGGGCTCTAGCAAAGCGTGCCTAGCTCCGCCTCGTCCTCCCGTCATCAGTGAAGGTTGCTGGAGGATCTGAGGTAGCTCAGAAGATGCATGGACGGCTGGCGAAGCGTCCGGTGGTATCAGGAGTGGAGGAGATGCTCAGGATCGCAGTGGCGGAGGAGCTCGAATGCAGCTCCGTCGAGACTCCGACCAATCAAGGAGATAGCACATGCATGGGGTTAGAAGATAGCCTAAGCACGCAAAATATCCGTGGAGTGGAATGCGAGGTGAAGGGCGAGGCCTATGAAGCGATACGGAGGTCCGGTGGTCAAGCTCCACCACGGTGGCGGAGCTGGCATCGGTGGAGGGTGAAGTGCGTCGTCGGAGGAAGCTAATGGTAGCGCGGAGATCAGAGCTCCCTTGTGGAGCTCGGGGAATGATTTGCGGAGAAAGAAGATGCTCGTGAATGACGAATTAAATTGGAGAAGGAGAAGGAAAAAGAAGAAGAAGATCGGGGGAGAGATGGAGAGATCTACCTAGGATCAGAAGCTCGGGGGGAGCTTCCAGGTCTTCGCTCGAAGGTCGGTAGAGGAACCTGAGCTCGTGCAGTGCCTAAGAGGAGATGCGACACGGCAGTGGTCGGCCATGGATCTCGCTGGAGGTATTCTCGGTCGTCGCTCGACCTAGGATCAAATTGCTGTCACCAATCTAAAGGTAGGAGCTCGGAGTCACTCTCCGTTGTGGCGGATGGGGGTGAAAGTGGCCGGAGGTGACTGATTTATAGGATGAAGTTGATAGGGTAGCTGGCGATGAGGTGGAGTTCGTGGCCTTCGTGGAGCGAGATTGAGGGTTGTCATGGAGGTCGAGGGGGCTGGCGAGGATGAGGGATGAGTGGGTGACGTCGTGGTGGTGTCAGTAGTCTGAGAAGATGGTCAGTGTGGAGCCGAAAATAGAAAGGGGGCGGCCCCTTGTGCACGGTGGAGAATGTGGGTGCGGGGCTGGCGGAGGTTGATGATGATGTCTCGACCGTTGGATCTCGTGATCCAACGGTCCAGATGGAGGCACGGATCGATGCCTCAGATCAGATCTAAGGCGCGAAATAGAAGGGCTCGCAACGCACCATGTGGCGTGCTGAGAATGCGGCGCAAAGGGATGGGCGAGATTAAATCTGATCTGCGATCGGATGGTGGAGAGCGAAGTCGTCGATGGACGGTGTAGATCAAGGCTCCCAGAGCGAGATCGGAGGGCGCACAGAGTGCCACGTGGTGGACTCTGGGCAAAGCGCGGGCGGACGGTGAGGATGGACTTAGGGGTTTGATCGAATGGCCGAGAGAGCGAAGTGTTTGAGTCGTTGGATATGGAGTGAATCAGATGGATGAGGTGATGCCACGTGCCGCGAGCCTGATGAGGCACTAGCGGGCGGTGAAGATGCGATCCTGGGATTGATCCAACGGTGTGGAATTAAGGCGGACGTGGAAATCACTGGGCCGTTGGATCTAGATGAAGATCCAACAGTCCAGGGCACGGACGGATAGGTCAAAGGGAGCGGGCTACGTGGCACAATCAGAGGGCGCCACGTGACCAGCTGTGAGTGGCTGAAGAGAAAAATAAGATTTGAGGGAGAAGGAGGCCGAATTTGGAAAAACTCAAAACATGAAAGCTGTAGATCCCGATGAGATCTACAAGTTTCATGTTGACAAAAACGGATATGAGGTCAAATATGATACAAAAATACAAGAATACAAATATACATATGTATAGTATACAAGGAGGCCCAAAAACCCAACTTTTGCTTACGAGCTCCGAATTGAATGAAATTAGTCTCATTTTAAAGGTCTTTGGATGTGTATCAATATGACGGTGAGTAGACTTAATTCGGAATTGGTAAGAGAGAGATATGGGTATTCTAAGGTCCAGGGGGTTTAGGCCTTTATTGGGTATTTTACAAGAGAGGAACTCTAGCCTTCTTTCCTATATTATTAACTAATGGTGCACACACTATAAGGAAGGTGTTATTTTATTTTAGACGGGATAAAATACAAGTAAATAGGTGGATATTTTACAAGTGGATTTTACAAGTGGATTAGCTTCTTATTTAAATGCAAATATGAATGCTAAAATGCATGTCTTGTGGATTGATGCATGAATGCTATTTATGCAAGATAAAGGGAAATATGATGCTATTTACCCGGGGACAAAGCTCTATTTTCAACTTTAAGAGTGATGAATCACAGATTCATCACTCCGACCTCCTTCTCAAATTTGGTCAGTTTTTGTCTTCTCCCTTCCTCGTATTTGGTCCTAGAGGTTTCTTTGTGACAGGAGGAGGTCTTTGGCGCCTTGAATCGGTCGGAGGAGGTGGGAGCTGCACCTACGACGGAGCCCCATCGACGCCACGCTCCCTGGTTCCCACCAGGTATCAGAGCACCTTCTTCTTGCTTTATTAGGTAGATTTTCATTCCAGCATTTATTTCCCATCGTTAGTTTAGCTTGTAGTTAGGTAAATCACCTTGAATCGGTCAAGTCGTAGTTCGCCGGAGCGGACGACTCCCGAGCCCTCCAGTCATCCCCCGAGCCCCGTATCGCAACCATCTCGTTCCCTATGGCTTTCTCCATCATCCACATGCCCCTGATCAACCGGATCCCTCGTGGTTCCGCGAATCAAGGTTCCAACTCCGGCGCTCGCCGGAACCTCCCGATCGACTGGGACCTCCAGGGGCCAAGTGGAGACCTTTAGGAGACGCGGGGACCTTCCAGGAACGTACAGAGACCATCAGAAGTGACGAAGAAGGTCAGAGGCGCCAGCTATTCACGATCGAAGCTCGCCACGTGCGAGCTTCGTCCCTGTTCGTCCACCTTGCTCCATCACCGTCCGATCAAGATGAAGACCACAAGCATCCAACGACGAAGCGTCATCGACCGTCAGATGGGCAACACATGTATAAGTGAAACGCCATCAGCCGTCCATCCACGCTTAAGAGGGGTAATTTACACCTTTAGCCCATGCCTTTTGTATTTATTGTTTAGTCCATTAAATATTGTGTAACGTTTAAAATAAAGTGGGTATTTTGTAAAAAGACCCCTGGGTTTATTATATTTACACTGAGGTCCAATCCACGTCAGATTACGTGAGGTCCCACGTGCATTTGGAAAAATTTCATCGATGCCCCTTTATTTATTTGTATTTCGTAAAGGTCCATTAAATAAAGTTAACAGTGTTATATTTTTGTGAAATTTGCACGCAAACCCCTATGCTTTATGAAATTGCATTTTGGACCCTGTGCGTGTGAGTCACGTGTAGTCCCACGTGGTTGGTAAAATTGCAAGGACCCCATGGCAGGTTTTGAAATATGTGTTTGGTCCTGAAACTTCATGTTTACGTTCAAAAGTTTTGGTATATTTGCACAGAGCCCCCTGAACTTTATTTTATTTGCAAAAATACCCCTACTAGTGTTGGAATTTCTTTTTGCTTTCCCTATTTATTGCATGCCTCTATAAAATTCCAAAAATCACCAAAAAATCACCATAGGTTCTTGTTGCATTGTATTATCACGTCATATTTTTATTTTGCATTTTTATTGCATTTTCATATTTATAAAAATTCAAAAATATACATTTTTGCTATTGTTTGCATTAGAAAATACCAAAAAATAGTAAAACCCTTTTAAAAATCCCAAAAAATACCTTTTATGTATTTTAGTGTGTTTTAATTTCTAACCAAAAATCATTAAAAATTTCAAAAGAAAACCATAAAAATTACAAAACTCCAAAAATCTTCAAAAAAATCTTAAAAATTCTAGAAAATCCTAAAAATCTAATTTTTGTCTCTGAATTTTCTCTGTTCTACTAGATTTATTTTAAAACTAATTTGAGGAATTTTGGATACTATTTGATATTTTTCATCCTAATTTTAATTTCAGCCAGCAATCTATTTCACTGTTTACTCGTATTTTTGACTTTAAAAATAACAAAAAAATTAAGAAAAATCTAGAAAAATCACAAAAATATTAGAAAAATATATAAATCACAAAAATATTTTTTTACTATATTTTGAGTATTTTCCCTATTTTCATCTCTCTCTTATCTCTCTTTTATTATATATTATATATGGCTTTATATCTCATTTCAAAAAGAAAATATAAAAACATAAAATATAAAACAAAAACAAAAAAAATTAAAACTTTAAAATCAAATAAAAAATTATAAAAAGCAAAAATTAAATAAAAAAATATAAAAAAACCCACAAAAAGACTTGTGTGCATACGTGACTGACTTGTATATAAATAAGTGTAGGCTACCAGTTTTTGCTCTCTGTGGTTCGACCTCTACATATTTACACACTATGCATCATTATGGTAGAGTTAATAAATTTTAATTCACACTTTTGGGACTTAATTACTGTATTTTGATTGTGTTTCTGATTAATAGGGGTTTCGTGAGTGGTCGCCTCAGTGATGAAACCCAATTTCATCATCATAATTGTCTATTATTAATCTCCTTGCTTAAACATGTGTCAATAAAACCCAGATAATGTCCTGCAATTATCAGAGTCATTATTAAATTAAAAATCACAAAAAAATCTCAAAATTAAAATCCGTGGTATTTTTATCCCTAAAAATGCCCTTAAAAATATTCGGTATCTTCAAATGATCTCATCTCCAGTTTCGTCAACATGAAACTTGTAGATCTCATCAAGATCTACAACCTTCATGTTTTGAGTTTTCTCTAATTCGGCCATCTTGACCCTCAAAAATAAACTTCTCTGTTGGAATAATGTGATTGGGCCACGTGGCCCGTTCTGGGTGAGCCACGTGGCCCGCTCCCCTTGTCTCATCCTCCATCACCCACAGCCGTTAGATCTTCATCCCGATCCAACAGTTGCGCCACCTCCACGTCCGCTCTTATTCCCAACCCTCTGATCAAAACCTTCATCACATCACAGCCGCACGCCAGCGCTTTAACCATATCACGCCACGTGGTGGCTTGAACAACGCTTGATCGAGCCCTCAACTTTCCATTTGAGCCGCTAGCACTGCAACCATCGCCAACCCTTCGATCATCTTCAGATCTGATTAGAATCGTCCGTTAGCGCCGCTCCCGTAGCTCGACACGTGGTGACTTCATTGGCCTTCGATTGCACCGCCTAGGACTTCATCCTGACCGTATCTTAGCGCCTCACTGGTAGCCGTTGGATCTCACGATCCAACAGCTAGGGTTTCGTCGTCTACCTCGCGACCCCCTCTTCCCCACATTCACCACCTCGCGCAATACCCTCGCCCTTTCCATTTTCCCCGCATCTCCGGCCATTCCCACCACTCGCCAACCTTCCCACGATCTTCCCCGATTATCCATCACCTTCGCCCACATCTAATAATACCACGATCCACTCCCAGCCGCTCCACAATCCCCAGTCAAACCATCACCATCACCACCTGGACTTGTCAACCTCAACTTCAAATACCGCGCCTTCCCCTCCGACCACACTTGTCCACCTTTACGCGGGAGGAGGCCCAGCCCTCCTCCGCCTCTCTGTGACAGAGAGGGGCGAATGGATCGAGTGACGACGACTTCCCTCCCCGGTGAGACCCTCCGCCGATCGCAGTGGTGATGCGGTGCCTTCAAGCCCGCTCGAGCTGCACCGACCGGCTGACGGTTTTCAGCGAAGACCCGGGGCTCGAATCGAGCCCCAGCGCGAGCCTCCGTCCGCCTTATCCGATCAGGTAAGCTCCCTATTCCTCCTTCGCATTTTCTTTTTATTTCTCGAAATTAATTAGGCCTCTACCTTGTTCTAACCTTCACCGTCCGCCTCTTAAGCTTCGCCACACATCCCCCTTCCATTCGCATCGCTCCGATCATCTTCTTCTTCTTCACAACCCCATAGCACCTCCGACCCATCTCCTCCGCCACTCACGGCGGAGGAGCTCTGAGCTCCCAGCCTCTCCGCTCGTTGAGCTTCCATTCCATTCACCTACGCGTCCCATTTTTTTGCTTCGGCTACGTACTAACGATGCAGGTCTTCAACGTTCGCATTGGTCGGAGCTCCGTTGGAGTCGACTTCATCAGCCTCGTAATGGTCATCCGAGCTCCGATGACTGAAGCCAGAAGCTCCAGCACCTTCCCCGAGCTCCCCGCTTCATCGACGACCTTTCCTTGAGTTGGGGGGAGGTCCACCATGGCCGAGGAGCGAGCGGCAGAGTTGGAGCTCCTTCGCCGGAGCTCTGTCTCCGCTGCCCACCGCCGACGAAGACGGAGGTACAACGGCCGTTGGATGGTCCTCTCTCAGCGACCATCCAACGACCCAGATGAGGCCAAGCCATCGATTTCAGCAACCGTTGGATCTTCGAAGATCCAACGGTGTACGAGTAGCCACGTCGCTCAGGAGCATCTTCTCCAGCAACCGTTGGATCCTCTCGATCCAACGACCTTCAAGTAGCCATGTCACGTCAGCCTACGCATTCAACAACCATCTGATCATCAGGATCGAATGGCCCATCATCCTCCACGTGGCGTTTTCAGAGCATCTCCGAACCGCAGCGTCAGACCAGAGGGCTCGGAGCTCCCGAGTCTACGCCGAACCTCCTGGAGCTTCGACCAGCACCGAGCCCACACGAGCCGACCCGAAGAACCCGGGCCTCCTCCGAACCTCAGAGCCGACCGGAGCCTAGGAGAGCGCGTGCACAACACGTGCCTCCTGGGTAATTTCAAGGAAGCCCAGCCAATTTCTCTACTTTGCATCTAGGTCCAGCATCACGTGCAATGTGTGTGCATAGTGGGTATTTTGCAATGAAACCCTCATAGGGTTCCAAAATTGCAAAAATACCCCTATGCGTGTGTGCATTTTACAGGGAAGGCCTCACACTTTTTCATAATTATATTTTAGTCCCTCCCAGGGACTTGTATGCAATTTTATTTCATGTTTTCTTTCAGTTATGCCCTTGCTTTCTTTTCTTGCATATCTTGAGCTCCGTATGTCCGATTAAGTTGATTTCAGTTTCATTTTAAAGCTTGTTTGACGTACTTTTTATGGCATATTTGTTCTCCTATTTTGACACTGTGATCTCAATGTATTTCTTTAAACAACTTGAGTGTCTTTTATGCCTCTTTGACTAACCTTGCAATATATGTCAAATGAGTTATTGCTTGATTTAAGTCGGAAATTAACTATTGGTTTAAGTCGCTCATGATTTTTAATCAAGGGCCCGTTTGCTTTGCATTTTCATAACATTGATCTGCATGAATAAAATAAAATAAAAAAATGCATGTTTACTTTGTTTTAATGCATTGTTATGTCTCCTTGCATGCTGTTGGGAAACGTGAATGAGATGTCTATTCCATAGCCCAAAGGCTCTCTTATATAGGAGAGTAGCCTATGGGTAAATTACATAAAGAGACTAACAAGAAAATAAAATAACGAAGATACATAATATCTAAAAATGCGTCAACACTCCCCCTCAAGATGGAGCATAGATGTCAATCATGCTCAGCTTGGAAGCACACTTCTGGAATGGACCTCGTAACAATGCCTTGGTGAATATATCTGCAGTCTGGTTCTCTGAAGTAACATGAGATGTGGCAATGAATCCTTTCTGAATCATATCACGTATGAAATGACAATCCACCTCAATGTGCTTGGTCCGTTCATGGAATGCAGGATTGTTTGCAATGAACAACGCAGCCTGATTATCACACTCCAAGTTCATAGGAAGTGGTACATCTAAGCATAAATCTGTCAGCACCGCTTTCACCCACATCATCTCTGTAGTGGCCTGGGCCATAGCCCGATATTCAGATTCAGCACTGGATCTAGCTACCACAGTTTGTTTCTTGCTCCTCCATGAGACTAGTGCATCTCCAACATAGACGGCATACCCTGAGGTAGACTTCCTATCCTTAGGACACCCTGCATAGTCTGCATCTGCGCATGCTGAGACAGAAATTTCCTTTGCTTTCTTGAATAGCAGACCTTTACCTGGAGAAGATTTGAGATATCTAAGTATCATGTGTATTGCATCCATATGCACCTGACGTGGCTGTTCCATGAACTGGCTCACACGGCTCACTGCAAATAATATATCTGGCCTAGTGATCGTAACATATAACAATTTTCCTACCAGTTCTCTGTATCTTCTCCTGTCAACCTCCTCTGTGTCATCATCGAACAGCTTCATGCTGGGGTCCATTGGTGTCGTAGCAGGTCGACACCCTAACATACCTGTCTCACTCAATAGATCTGTGACATACTTCCTCTGTGACATGACCAATCCATACGGATTTCTGGCAAATTCCAGCCCCAGAAAATATCTAAGGACTCCCAGGTCCTTGGTGACAAACTCGGTCCCCAGCCTTTCCTTTGCCTGCTTAATGCCCTGGTCATCATCACCTGTAATCAAGATATCGTCAACATAGACCATGATTACAACAATACCTCTTGCCGTCTTCTGTACAAACAAGGAATGATCAGCATTGGAGCGTTTGTATCCTTGTTTCTCAAAGAGGTCTGACAGCTTCTGGAACCATGCTCTGGGGCTCTGCTTAAGGCCGTAGATGGCCTTATGTAGCCTGCAAACCTTGGAACACTCCCCCTCAACAGCAAAACCTGGTGGCTATTGCATATAAACTTCCTCCTGCAGATCACCATACAGAAAAGCATTCTTCACATCTAGTTGATAGAGCGGCCAGTCTCTAGTAACTGCAACTGACAGAAGTATCCGCAGAGTGGAATGACGAGCTACAGGGGAGAACGTGTCAAGGTAATCTACCCCATATGTCTGTGTGAATCCCCTTGCAACTAAGCGTGCCTTGTACCTCTCAATAGTGCCATCTGCATTATGTTTCATTGTAAACACCCATCTGCAACTTACTGGGCTGACATCTGGAGGTATAGTAACCAAGCTCCATGTACCTCGAGACTGAAGAGCCGCCATCTCTTCCTCCATCGCTCGCCGCCATCTAGAATCCTGCAAAGCCTCATGGTGGTTTCGTGGAATGTCTGTAGCTGAAAGTGACAATGCAAACGTCCTGAAGTGTCCAGATAGCCTCTCAAAGGATATAGCTGCTGATACTGGATATTTGGCACAACTTCTTTTCGGCTTGCGTAGGGCGATTGGAACATCCAGATCCTCTGTGGTATCACCATGCTCCTGTAATGTATCCTGCTCAGAAATGTCGTTAGATTCATCAACATTAACATTCTCATCACATACCATAGGCGAGCTAGGTGACTGGTCAGGACCATGAGCTTGAGGCGGCCTGCGGGTGTAGTGGAATGGTAGTGGGGATACTGTTGGTGGCGGTGGTGGTGGTGGTGGTAGGGATGGTGGTGACGGTGATGTTGTTGGTGGTGCCATGAATACGGTCTCAGGAGATATAGGTGGTGACTGCATGTTCCCGGATTCTGAAAAATACATAACGGATTCAAAAAATGTAACATCTGCACTGATCATATACCGCCGACGCACAGGGTCAAAACACTTGTACCCCTTTTGAGTTCTGGAGTACCCCACAAAGACGCACTTGACAGCCCTAGGAGAGAGCTTGTCAGAGCCAGGCGACAACTGATGGACAAATGCGACAGACCCA
>JAZKJV010008011.1:567500-568651 GCA_037367405.1 Ottelia alismoides | reverse complement strand
TATCTTGGTTGTAATTTAGAAGTGATGAATCGCTACGTGCCATTCTTAATGTGGTCTCATTGTAATACGACCACTCAACGATTTATCGGAGACTGGGCCTTAAATATCTCTGTGAGGAGGGGCTCGGTCTAATTAAATTTTTAACCTGGATAAGTCCAGGGTCGAACTCGAGTACACGAGATACCTTAATGACTATTTAGATCCTAATACCTAAGTTAAGTGATTAATAAGTCATCTACCTAGGTCAATAATGCACAAACAATACGGTGCAAAACATGATGCTTGTACAGAATGTATTTTTTATGATTTCATGCAAGTTAATTTAAGTGATATGCAACATAATGCAATGGTATGCACACATGTATATACATGCAGTAACATTAATCAATTGATTGAGCAATAAAAATAGATTCAATTTCACGATCAATTGATGCATCAAAATAAATCCATGTGTGAGCAATTATCATTTAGATAACAAGAGAATGACATAATGTACATCTCCAATTAAAATGTATTATTTCGGTGCTAAATCAGAAAATAAATAATGTCATTAGATAGATAATTAAACGAGCATCAAAATGAAACTGAAATAACTGAAAAAGGAGTCCATGTGCTCAAGTTATAAACAAAATAATCCATGGATATAATTGCAAATAAAAACATAGAAATAAATAAAAGAGCCATCACAAACAGACCCTTAGGGGTATTTTTTGCAAATATGAAAAACTCGATGGGCCTTCCCTATAAATAACCAAGCATCGGGTGTTGAACCAAGGATTTCGCGGGTCTTGTGTTCCACACAAGGCGGGAATACAATCGCTGAGGCAACCACAAGAACCTTGATTTCAAACAACAATTAAGGCACATCTAGAATAATCAAGCAATCAAAAGCAAATGGAGTTAAAATTTATTATAACTTTACAAAGATGTGTATAGGTGAAATTGTTCATTAAATCAGGAGCATCTTGTATGGCTTGAGTTTGTGAGTGTGTTTGTGCATCCTATCATTTTGTGTGTATTAGCTTCATTCCTTTACTTAATTTATTTGCTTAGAAAATCAAATAAAAAATGAATTGCATTTTCTCTGCACAACTTGACCTAGATCCACTAATTATTCATTTAAGTAGATTTTAATACTTAGATAAAATCGA